>JAWNNH010000260.1:0-10722 GCA_035043045.1 Hirtodrosophila alboralis | reverse complement strand
CATCGACATCTTCTCTATATGGTCGATTGTACAGCTCAATTAGATTAAACATAAGGCGTGGCTAAACATTGATACATTGATTTATTGACAGTTGACCTCAGTTATTGATCTCATGCTGATTTGTATTGAGAGCAGCATTTGAATTTCTAACAAAGCAAATCAAGTTTATTTTATAAGAATTTCTATTTCTATAATTTTTATCTAATATTTTCCCTCAGACATATTAATTTGCCAGCTGCAGAATATAGGATTAGATAAAAAAAAAACAATACCAAATTATTTCCAATTTTAACGTCTACGGCGAATATTAGAATTTTTCGGCATTTTGTCAAAAGTTCTGTGTTATCTGAATTAATTATAAATACAGCGCATTCCTTATCAAGAGTTACCTGATATTTGCTCTGAATATTATTTACCCAAAATCTTTAAAGACAAACTCAAATATGCCGCCGATAAGCGAAATCAAAACAATAACAGAGTATATAGAATATAGAGTATACAAAAACTACATATAAAGTAGACAAACATTGAGACAATTTAAATTTTCCCAAAAGCCCAAATAAAGTATTACAAAAATTTTCCTACAGCTTTGTCAATAAACAAGCAAACAAAAACTCTTTTGTATATTAAATGGCATATATGCCAAAATATTTAATTAGCTTACAAAATACCCTGTATTTAAATACAGAAAAGAAACAATTAAGTTGAAAGTTCTCGATTAATTTATTTATATTACCTTGGTTCCCCCAAAATTTTCGTGTACAGAATTTCAATGATCAAATATTTCATTTAGCTCATTAGTAGTCTTTGTATAAAATATTGTTAATTCTGGCTATTAAATGGGTAAAACGGAATTTTTTGTTTAATTTCCGGGAGCGTGTCAGAAATATGTTTATTCTTTATTTAAACTAAACGCGTTGGCTAGTATATAATACTTAATTTCATTGTTTTAAATTTAAAAGTGTTGAAAAGGGTATTTGTTTATATATAAAGTATATAAAACATATATTATATATATTCTTATTAGCATCAACAAATAAATCGATCTATGTGATATTGTTTTATCAAGTTTTTTTCAATCAAAAAAAAAAAAGAAAGGAAGGCAAAATTAAAGGGTTTTAACATATTTCGGGCCTTCTAAATCGAACACTCCCTCCTCTTTATTTAGTTAATATATTATTTTTTTGTTTAATAATTAATCATGTAAATAAATAAATAATAATAATTCGCACTGCATTATTAGTTTTTTGCGCTGTCGCTATGGTTTTAAACATAATTATTTTTTTAAATTTTCGGACATTTTATGGACATTTTTCGTTGATCTACAAATTTGTTGGTGTTGGTTCCATCGAAAAACCTACTTTGGCAAAGTTGTTTCAAATACTCCAAAGTTTAATTCTTATTAACAAACCAATCCTTAAAATTGAGATCCTGTAGGTACTTTGGGCTAAAATAATAGAAAAATCGTAAATTTGACAGTCATATTTATAGGCTCTGGGGGGAAAATAAAAATAGAAACAGTTTTTCTATTGGAAGCTATAAGATATAGTGCTTCAATTTTAATGAAATTTCGTCAGATTGCTGTAGATGAACAATAAAATATATGTTATTAGTATTTGTTATTATCTGTTTTTAATATTACAACTCAATTTTTGTGCATTTTAATAAATTTAATTAAAATTTTTGAATTGTATTTTAAATGACGTAAATGCAATGATCTGAAGTACTATGAAATAAGTACTAGGACAAATACTACGTAAAATGTCATATTTTGGTATGTAATGTAATAATCAATAATATTTTTTTAAATGGTGAAAATGTAGCTGGATCGACGTAATTTTTGGAATTTGAAAAATAAAATAATATGATTATTATATTCAAAATACTCTTATTAACTTTTGTTCTATTGTTGTATATAGTCTACTGTAAAAACCATTTTTTGAAATGTTGATTAAATGGCATATTTATGACATTAATTTGACATATTTTAAAGCTGTTAAAACCCAACTTAATTAATGACAATTTTATGTACCAACTCGACAGTTTTGACTAAAGTATTTAGACATTTTTTTAGATTTATATTTTCGTATCGATAAAGCTATCAAAACTCAAAGAAAAAAAAATATTATAATAAAAACCTATTATAACTTAAATATTAAACAGTTTTATATATATGAAAGTATAAGATATTTTAGGCTACTTTAAGCCCGAGTAGAGAGTATCTTTTAGTCTTTATTAGAGCATTTCAATTTATACATTTTTTAGCTTTATATTTTTGTATCGATATTATCGATAAAACTATCAAACCTCAGAAAAAAAATACAATAGTAAATGCCTTTTACAAATGAAAGATTAAACAGTTTTATATATTTGAAAGTATAAGATATTTTAGGCTACTTTAAGTCCGAGTAGAGAGTATCTTTTAGTCTTTATTAAAGCATTTCACTCTTATGCAGACGAAGATTTTATATATATATATTTGTGGGAGGTTGTTGATAGTTTCAAATGTTTCTTTGTTGTTTCTGTATTTGTTGTTGTTCATGTCATTTGTCACGTTGTCTCTCATTGCTTGAGAATGTTCTTAGAACTTGCATTGAGAAATGACCGCGGGGCAAATAGAAAAAAATTGCAATGCATATTAAGGTCATCTAGCTTGGTTTAATTACCGAACAGTTTATAATTCATGTTAACCTTGATATATAAACCAAGTTCCTGTTCTCAACAGGATTATGTTAAAACATATAAAATTTAATGTAAACTTAAACATTAATTTAAACAATTACGCGAGTTACGCAGTGATAAAATCAAAATTTCAATTAATCAAATTACTTTTAAATATATTTTTTATAAAAAACCCAATTTATAATTGAGTGGCTTTCTATGAGTTGTAGCATATAGCCTCATATATCTTTTAAGTCTTGTGATACAATGATGGCCCATTATAATTAATAATAATAATTCGATTGCCATGATTTCACCAAAGAAATCGACCCATAATTGATGTAGCCAAAAGCTGTCTTAAATAAAATATTATGTTTACTAAATAAATAATACATTTTAACGTTTTTCAATATCAACAATAAGAATTATTGTATATTTAACATTGACCTCAATTGTTTGTGTCCAATTGTTAACAAAATGCGCAAAATATTGAAATGTTGATAACAACAAAAAAAAAAAAAGTAATAGAAATTTTGTATTTTTTTCCTTTTTTGACATGTAAATAAATAATTTATCATATAACGAAACGCGACTATAAAAAAAAAAGAATTTGTAAACATTGACTGCTACTGAAATGTATTGAATATTTTATTTCAATTCAATAATATATCTATAGATATTTATATGAATATTTTAGTGTGCGATGACAAATGTTTTAACCCCACGACTGTCAATAATTTGTCAATTTCTAACCGATTTGTTATTTATAACAATTTAGAATTAGTTATTTAAATGCTCTATAGAATAAATGAACAGAAGTTGATGTTAGTTTTGAAGTTTTATATTTTTTATATTTATTTATATGATGTTGGTTATTGAGTCTTAGATTTATTATATTTATTTATATGATGTTGGTTTTTGAGTTTTAGATTTAATTACTTTTTAAAGCTATAAGTAAATAAGTTATAATAAATTTTATATATATCATCAGACAAGATATCAAGCAGTATTATAATAATTTATCAAACTATTTCCGAGATTTTCTCTAAATAATTAAGGGTTTTTATTTCCATTTATTGCAAAGCTTAAAAAAATTAAAAATTAATATATAAAATATATATTTTTCTTTTTTTCTTTATTTTGTTTTTAATTTTAAGGCATTAATAAAAAATAATGTTTTTATGATTATATTTGAAAGCGGCAGCTAAGAAAAATATAAATTTCAATATTTCGCAATTATGGCAATTAAATTTTATAGTTATCATCAGAAAAAATATCAAGCAATATTATATTAATTTATCAAACTATTGCTGAGATTTTCTCTAAAAAATTGAGGCTTATTATTTCGATTTATTGCAAAGCTTAAAAAAATTAAAAATTAATATATAAAATATGTTGTTTTTTGTGTTATTTTTTAATTTTTCTTTAATTTTAAGGCCTACGAGAATCGACAAATATCCCCTAAAAAATTATGTTTTTAAGAATATATGTGACAGCGGAAGCTAAGAAAAATATAAATTTCTAATATTTAACAATAATAGCAGAGTATTTATAATTCATTTAAATATCAGAGTATTAGACATTGCCTGACAATTTATGGAATTGTTTTTGCAATTAAAAAAATCAAATGGCACTTCAAATGCGCCACATTTGATCAAACGATCGATGTCTAAACAAATAAACAGAAAAAAAAATTAACAACTTAAAAATAAAAAAAAAACATTTAAATTTAAAATGCAAACAAATAAAATTTATATGCATTTTTTTAAAATATTGTGAAAATGAAAGGCAATAAATATTTAGCTACTACAAAAAAAAATACAAACACATGCATTAGGTTAGTGGCAAGCTACATTAGCCTCATTTTAGTATACATACTATAATATATTTTTATATTTTTAGTACATTGCCTGCAAATTTGTCAGCTGACCAAATAAGCTTCATAACAAGGTCCAAAACATGTCCAAAATATTATGGATATGTCCGAACAACAAAGTTGTAGGAAAAATCAAATGGAAGTAACATATAAACACGACTTTTAAATGCGCTAAAAAAGTTTTTAAAAGTTTTTATTGCTAAAATATATTTTATAAATTATGGATTTTTTTTTTTTTGTATTTATGTATTATTTATTTTATTAATTTATAGGTCATTTAAAAACAAAATAAAACTCTGTTGTCATACTTGACGGTGAACAAAATTTAAGAGTTCAATTGAAATATTTAAAATATTGTTCTCAATATTATTTGAGCATTATTTTAAGAAGAAAGAATTTGCTTTAATATGATTTAAATTTAGGCATAATAAAGCTGCATTCTTAAAGTAAAAAAATTATATTTAATAAGCTAAATTTACTTGTCCTTTAAACAAATTCAAATCTTTTAAACTCTTCAAATATTTAAACAAAAACAATTAATATTTTAATGGGAAATAATTTCTTAATAATTATTAAATAAAAAAAACACTTTAAAATTTATTCTAAAGTGAGAGTTTTCTTTTTAAATTTACAAAATTCAATTTTTTTTGCTTTCATTTTCAATTTTAAGTTCTAAGAGTGAGAGATTTTTTTTTTAATTTTCAATTATAATTGAAAATGAAAGCAAACTAGTAAAAAAAAAATTTAATTTTGAAAATTAAAAAAAAAATATATTCTTACTTTAGAATAAAATTAAAAGAATTTTTTTTGTCATTTGGGATATAAATATTTTTTGAAAAAAAATACATTTTTACCTATGCATAGGGTTGCACAGGGAGGGATTGAAGTTAAGAACTAATTTAAAATAAATAAATATCAAAAAATTCTACATAAGTTTTAGTAATATGAAGAATTAACTTAAAAAAAATAAATTTTAAAAATTCTACATGAGTTTTAATAACAATCATGCAAAATTTGAAGTCTCTTGTTTTAAATTAAGAATTTATGCCAAAAAATAGAAAATTTAGCGCTCTGGGAAAAGCTAAAAAATTAATTTTTTTTTTATAGTTTTTTTAGGAGATCAAAGTAGTAACAATAATGAAAACAAAAAAAAATATTTGAGCTATTTCGGAGGCCATAATGCAACGCAACACAGAAAAATTCTCGATATATATATTTACGACCCTTTTTAGGCGCCAATAAATTGTAAAAATTTAAATTAAATATTTGGTAACAGTTGTAGTAACTTTGCCTTAAGGAAAATTATATTAGCCACTACAATTGTTAGGGTATTTAAGCAACAACAAACAACAACAACAAATATTTTTTGCACTTCCAGACAGTCAGCATTGCGTCTGCAGCGAAGTCAACGCCAGCGTTAGCGTCAGCGTCAACGTCAGCGTCGGCGTCACAACGCCCGCCGAGTTGCAAAAAATTGTTTGCATTTTTTCCTCATTTAAACGAAAATTGTGTTTTCCTGTCAAGCCGGTTTTTCTTTTCATTATTGGACCAACCTCGTCGTCTTTTCAGCGAGCATAAAAGCAAAATCCAAAACAACTTGCAATCAATGCTGACGTTGTCGGTTGTCATATCTTTTTTTTTTTTTTTGGTTGTCGTTTTTTCTATTTTTAGCCAACTGCCACAACAAAAAAAAATAAAAAAATATAAAAATAAAAATAAAAATTTGTTGCAGCTTTTGCTGAAAAGATTTTTGCACCTTCCAGACAAAACTGCACACAAAACACAAATACATATTAAAAAGCTAAAAGTTTGAAGCTTTTGCATTTTGCATAGTTAAAACTGCCCTGAGAATTTCATCAGCTGTTAAAATATACAAAAAAAATAAAATAAAAAAAAAACCAAAATTAAGCTCCTTAACTATTTTCTTCATACTCTGTCGAAGCGAAGGCTCCATGAAAGTTAATTGAGATTTTTACCTAGAGTGTACAATTTAATTAAAAATAAAAATAAAAAAACATTTACAAAACTTTCTTTAGCATAAAAAAAAGTAAAATTTGCTTGATTAAATTGCATATTGATAGAAAAGCTTTCGAGAAGAGTTTTTTTTTAAATTAATTTAAAATTTTGTTGGCGGAAAACTCTAAATAAATATATTTATGGCTTTTGCAAAAAATTTCACAGGATTTTTTTTACTAAACAATATATGATAATGCTATATAAAAATAGACAATAAAAAGTGAATCAATTTCTCTTTTATAATTCTTAAAAAATATATCAATACTATAAATAAATTTATGGAATTTATGGAAAGGGAAGAGAAAATTTGTTATACATATTTAATATATAATAATAGACAATAAAAAGTAAATCGATTCTTTTTTATAATTCTAAACAATTGTACCAAAACTATGCATAAATAAAGGGAAAAGTAAAGGAAATGTTTCGAATAATAAAGACTTTTTCGATATAAAAATTCGGGGAATTACATTACATACATTATTTTTTGATTGGAGATTTTGTCAGCAATATTATTTTACAATTTAAACATTTTTAAATCTGGTAAACAATGTTGGCAATATTATTTAAATTTTGATTTTTATTTGATTTGAAAATAGATTCAAAAATATTATAAATGAATAAAATTCAGTCTTCGTTTATTTTATTTTGTTCTCAATTTATCGTTCTTAAATAATGCTGCTTCTAGATTTATACTCTGAGCATTAAAAAAACAAATTAAAATTTTTCCGTATTAAGAAATTTAACACCAGATTTTCTAAAGTAAAATTTTCTTTGAAGTCCTTAATCACATTAAACTTTTTTAAACTGCGAGAGGAAGTAGCAAATTAAAAAAAATATAAAATAAACAAAAAATAAATATATAAATAATAATTATTGAAAAGAAAGTAAAATATAATATGTATAATATATAAATCTTTTTTAAACTGCGATTCAAATGCATTCGAATTAAAAAAATTTATAATAAATTTAAAATATATATAAATAAAATTTTTTTAAAAAAAAAAGTAAAAGTTCGTAGAGGGGAGTAGCAACTTCAAAAAAAAAAATATAAAATAAATATAAAATATACATATATACATAAATAATAATAATAAAAATAAAGTATAATTTTTAAAAACAAAATAAAACATATATAAAGCGAAGTAACAAATTCAAAAAAAAAAAAATATAAAATAAATATAAAATATACATATATACATAAATAATAATAATACAAATTAAGTATAATTTTTAAAAGAAAAGAAAATATATATAAAAAGGAAAAAATATATAAAATAAATAAAAAATATACATATGTATATACATAAATAACAATATTAAAAATAAATTATAATTTTTAAAAACAAAGTAAAGTTCAAAGTAAAAACCAAAAAAAAAAAGTAAAATAAATATAAAATAAATATAAAATATAAATATAAACATAAATAATAATAATAAAAATAAAGTATAGTTTTTAAAAACATAGTAAAATATATATAAAGGGGAGTAACAAATTAACAAAAAAAAAATATAAAATATAAATATAAACATAAATAATAATAATAAAAAAAAGTAAAATGAAAATATATATAAAAAGGAAAAAATATATAAAATAAATACAAAATATACATAAATATATATAAATAATAATATTAAAAATAAAGTATAATTTTTAAAAAGAAAAGAAAATATATATAAAAAGTAAAATAAAATATTAAATAAATATAAAATATACATATATACATAAATAATAATAATAAAAATAGTTTAAAATATAGCACTTAATTATTATGCAAAAGTGTTGCATACTTGTAGGCGCTAAATGCTGGACACCGCTGAACATATATAATTCCCATGCGGTCTTGGCAGTCAGTATATAAGGCATTAAGGTTTCTCTAATTAAATTTTTTTTTTAAATCCCTTTGTCAGTGATTTTTAAAAAGTTAGTGCAAATATATATTTTTGATAAATAATATTCTCATAAGTGGTTTTTTTTAAAGAATATTTAAAGAATAACTTGTTATTAAATATTTAAATACAAAAAACTAATGATGAGCAGACAAACGTTCCTAATAAATGCGTTAATAGAATATAACTAAATAAATATTAAATATCCAACTATTTTTTACGGTATAGTTACAAAAAGTTAATTTACAAATTCTATATTTTACATTACTTTTAAACGATCTACAGTCACAGGCAATTTATTTCCTTGGCTTACTTTTCTTTTTAAATGAATTTTGTGTACAAAATATGTATTTGACCGCCTGTTTGTTTGCATTAGCACAAATTTGTAATTTAAGAATAAATATAAATAAAACTGAGATATGTAGTATATATATACACATGTGAGAGAAACAATATTACAATGAACAATGAGCACACGTTCGGTATAAATACAAATAAACATTTTTAGAGGAAAACAAAAAAAAATTCGCAATAAAATTTAAAATGCCGTCAAGTCTGAGTTTTTATTTATATATTTATATTTTTTTGTTCGTTTATTTGTATGTGTCAAGGAACTACAAAATTTATGTGCAACTTATAGATTTTCAATTGATTTTTGTAGCTAATTGCATTTAACGATTAAGTATATTTATTTTGGCTCAATCATGAAAGTAATTTTAAGTGCCGACTTGTTTGAAATTAAAGTTTGTCGGAGAGTTTTATGACTTGAAGCTAATTAGCATCTAAATCAACATTAAAAACAACAACAATAATAATTATGGACCTGTCGTAAAAGGAAGTAATTATGCATGTTTCTCTTAAAAGGCATGATTTTATTTAATTTACGTATTTTTATTAAAAAAGAATTAACAAAATTACAGCCTTTTGATTGTTTAAATCGGCATTCAATTGTTTTGAATTTTAATGTAAGCGCAGTGTGGCCGTATATTTTTTTATAATCAAAAAATACCAAGAATACAATTTGTAAATTGGGAATATTGAGCATTTAAGTTGTAAAGCAGTTTTTGGTTTAATAAATTAAATTATTAAATAAGAATTAACAAAATTACAGCCTTTCGATTGTTTAAATCGCTGCTTGTCTTATTCTTTTAGCGCAGTGTGGCCGTATATTTCTTGCAATCAAAAAATACCAAGAATAGAATTTATAAATTGATCATATTCATATTCCGGTTTAATAAATTAAATTGTTTAATAAGATTTAAGAAAATTATTACCATTCCACTGTTTAAATAGACATTCAACTGTTTGTATTTTTATTTTATCCCAGTGTGGCCGTATATTTCTTGCAGTTCAAAAAATACCAAGAATAATATTTTGATATTTTAATTGAACAATTGAATCGCAGAATAGGCATCTCAGCTGATAAATAAATATCTAATTTAACTGATGAATATTTATTTTATTAATTTAGTAACATTTAAGCCCCAAATAAATCTATTTTTAATAAAAATAATTATAAAAATAATTTTCAAATATTTTTTATTAATTTGACTGTTGAATATTTATTCCATTCATTTTGAATCATTTAAACCCAAAATAAATCTAATTTTTGTTTGTTTTCAATTAAAATACTTTTATAAAAATAATTTTCAAATATTTGTGGCTTTTTTTGTTATGTCAACTTAAGATTATATAATTTAACTAAAGAATATTGATTTTATTAATTTTGAATCAGTTAAATCCTAAATAAATCTATTTTTTGCATGTTTTCAATTAAATTACCTTTATATTAATTATTTTTAAATATTGTTTTCATTTTTTGTTATGTTTATTTTTATTTTAATTAAAAATCTTATTTATAAATATTATTGTGGGAAATGGTTGTTATTATCCCCACGATGGCGGGATTCGGCTTATATAAATAAGTAATCCCGACTGTTTTTATATTAAATTATATAAGTTTGATGTTTATTTGTAATTTTCTTAACAAATTTGGTTATTATAACGATTATTAAGTTTTGTCTTTTCGTCTTGTTGCGTCGTTGTTGCGAGCGTCGTTTCGCAGCGTCTTTGTTGCGTCGTTGTTGCGAGCGTCGTTTCGCAGCGTCTTTGTTGCGTCGTTGTTGCGAGCGTCGTTTCGCAGCGTCTTTGAATTCTATTCTCGACCTTTCACCTCGGCCTCTCGATCAGAACTGATTCTCGTCTACACCTCGTCTTGTGGTAACCGCTCAGCTGAGCCGTGGTGGGTAGGCTCAGCAAGGTTGCCAGACCCATCCCAC